>JAGKQA010000360.1:0-17519 GCA_022609195.1 Plenodomus libanotidis
TTGCTCCCCTGTTATCTCTACTACCGTATTGCTAGCATAAACCCTCTGACACCTTCTATATACTCACGGGTATTTAGTGTGATCATTACAATACTGCAACACACTATATACTGCATTGCAGTCACTATAGAAACGAGCGGCAGCGGCTAAAGAGGTCTGGTAGGGCCTAGGAGCTCAATACTCTCTTTTGTACGAAGGCTGGGCGCAAGGATTTACTAGCTTTTATAGGAGCTACAGGACGGCTTGTGAATGGGGATGAGGCCAATGGTGGTTAAGGCTTTTTCTTTTGTTGTTTTACTAGATTCTAGCCTTGCGGCTACAAACGGTCTTTTTACGTTCTGAAACCCCGTGGAAGATACAGTGTTAGTAGGATATATAGGGTGTCTCTAGACTGGGGGGACTAGTCTGTCAAGGGGCGGAAATACCTGTAGTTTATAGTACTAGTAGCTTTAGATAGCTGCCTTGCCATAGGCCTAACGGCCTCCATGCAAGTAATGAAAAAAAAAATGAAATAAAAATAAATAAAAATAAAAATTTACACCTAGGCTGAGCAGATGAGGCAATTAATAGCGAGCTCCTTGTCTTACTGGCTTAGCGAACTCCCGTTGGCTTTCTGTTTGGCGTTTTTAGCCAGCGATATTAAGTTCTAAAGTTTTTATCAACCCTTCCATGCGTAGGAAAGTTGACAAAGCCTAGGAGAAGGCGGCGTTGGGATTCAGTGTGTTGAAGTCAGTTCCCAAAACGCAAGCCCTCGGGGACAACAGATCGAGGAGCTGCCTGGTAACAGCGAGCTTTTGTGGCCTGATATGCTTTGGGAGGCTATGTCAATTCGCCCGCGCATAACTCGGCGTCAGCGAAGAGATGGGAGCCATTTGCCTACCCGCTGGATATCTAGGGATTAGTTTGTCAAATACAAGGACCCTGGCGTTGTAATCGGATTATAAGTTCTGGTATACTAGGCTTCAACCAGTCTTGGATAGTCGTAACCCCCATCTGCCCGGCTTGAGCATCACTTGTCATTAAGTTGAAGCACCTAGTTATGGCCACCCCCCTGTTGTGGCCACCCCTGAAATAGTACACACTTTTTCAACTACATTATTTCAACAATATACAACTAATTCGATCAAGCAAATACAATAAAATCCTCTTCAGCAAATATACTTTCAGCTTCGCTCTCTTCAATGAGGCTATCCACAGCTTCACCCGCCTGTTATTGGGTGCGGTATATATCCTCAATTGAAGGGAACTTCGAATTCGGGCTTAATTCGACCTTCTTTCTTTTCCGTGGCCGACTATTAGCAACCTTTGCTTCCAATACTTCAATCCTCTTGAGGGATTGTGCTAATTGGCTATACTTTTCGTCAAAGACTTTTGTGACCTTTCTGAATAAGATTCGCGAGGTCTGGCTGGCTGAATTAGCCTTGTTGAATTTGCTGAACTGAACCCGTAGGTCTTCGGACTTCCGTGGAGTTATCCAACTAGTCAATTCCATATCCGAAAGCCTCAGTGGTGTAAACTCAGCCCTTTTTGCGTCCTCTGGAAGCTTCTGGGTCTTTTCTTTAGTGCGTTGCTGAGCGTTTTCGAGCAGCAAAGGGCTTAAAAGTGGCTTGCTAGCCGCCACGGGCCATAGGCCACTAGCTTTCCACTCAGATTTGATATTCTGGCTAGTTAAGCCATCTAGCCGAGCAAGGCGATAGTTCTCAAGGAAATCCCTTTTTCCAGCAGTTGTTGAGTCGTCCCATTGATGCAATTAGCTAAGCCTTTTCCGGTAGGACCGTTTGAGAGAGGAAAAGACGCCTAGATCCAGAGGTTGAAGGACGTGTGAAGTATGTGGAGGCAAATAAAGTAGTAGTATATTGTTTTGGAAGCATTCCCACAAAATTCCATTGGTAATATGGCTTCCCTGGCCGTCCAGTATCAATAATCGCTTCTCTGTTGAGTCTGTTGGTTGCGTCTTTGGAATGAAGATTTTTTGAAGCCATTCAAGTGCCGTTGAGTTGCTAGTCCATGCGTTTTCGGTTGCTGTAAATAGCCAGTCTTTATATAGCTCTAGTTGAAGAGGAAACCACTCTTGTTGGACTGCTTTGCCCTTGGAAATAACTAGTGGAGGAAGAGAGTTGCCACTAGCCGAAATACACTCAATAAATGAAGTCCAGGCTCTAAAACCAGAGTCTTTTCGTTGAATTGAAGCACGTTCCACGCTTCCGAGGACTAAGCCGTTGCTTCCTTGCCCTTCAACTATACCCGCTTCGTCCATATTCCATCTATTAGCTGGCTTGATCTATTGAATCTCTGGAATAGCTGGCAACTCGAACCAAGACTTGATTACCTTAGTTGTAGCCCCATTAGTTCTTTTTGAGTCCATTCGATAGCTTTTTAGGGTCCTAAGCCTCGGATTTCGCTCAAGAAAAGAAGCCATCCAGCGTTTTCCCAAGTGCGTTGAGTCCCCTTTAGCCCGAAGAACTCTCTCCGCAAAAGTCCTTTGCTCTTCGTGGCTTGGTGGCAAGCCTAAATTGGCTTGAGAGATAGACCAAGTAGCTAGTTCGTCCTCTTGATGAATAGAGAGTCTTTGTTCTGATTGGTGGGCGATATTTTGTAGTTGTTTACCAGCAAGTCGGTGCCGAAGTGTAGTCCTTGGAATACCCCATTCTTTCGAGGCCTGCTTAACAGAAGTCCCGTTTTGGATAGCCGTAAGGGCCTCAGCGACCTGGTTTTCGGTATATGGCTTCATTGATGGCTAATAGTCATATAGTGAAAGTATGAAGTTGAATGGATCAAAATTGATTTAAGTTATCCTCTTGTCTGTGAAGATGGTTGAAATGGCGGTGTACTATTTCAGGGGTGGCCACAACTAGGTTGCTTCAACTTAGTGGGACGGAACGCTATAGGTCTTGAGGGAGTTCTCGGGTGAGCTTAGCATACCATCACACTAGTATCTACTGTCACTTCAGCCCTCAATCTTGCATAACACCGTTCTGAATACCAACTAATACCTAAGTACTGGCTTTCACTTGCTTTAGCCTTAGCCCTCGGCGTTAGTATTTCTCCTACAAAGACCAAGAAACAGTTTTTCATATACGGCCGTGTCGCCACTCAAGGAATGATGCAGCCTGTGGATATGTCATGCAGGGGAAATATTCTGATAAAGCTATTGATAGGGAAACTCAAAGAGGCGGCAAACCAAAACAACGCTGAGATAAATGTAGACAGCATTACAGCATTCTATCCGCCTCTAATTCACTGTGACGCCGGGGCCCTGAACATAATCCCATCGCAGAGTCAGTCATGCCCTTCTCTCCGTTCAGTTGCGACTCTAAGGGTCCTCGACAGATAGCGGCGATCCATGCTGGCGACCACGCCGCGGCTCGCCTGGGTCGAAGCACCTATCGTGTGGTATTGATCTTGAATCACGCCGTCCAAGGACTTGACTGTTTATTGGATGGTTTGGCGCCGAGTGCGTATCTCACGGTCATTGGGTTCAAGACTGTACGGCAAGGACGCAGGTAGTCGCGGCTCAGCAGAACCACGGATTCAGAAACCGGACACATTCACTTTTGGATTATCAATAATCATCTTTAGGATAATCATCCTCAGAATGATCATCTTTGGGGTAACCGCCTTAGTTATCAGTAAGATTTACAATCGACCGAAGATCCGATGCATGTGCCTATTTCGTAAACCCATCGTCCTGCTCGTCCGGCTCACAGTCAGGCCACAGCGTTTACGTCCACAAGAAGGATTCACACATTTCAAATGTTAAATCTCAGGAACGGATAACTTGCGCCTCCAACCGGGTGTATAGACACCACTCGTGGAATAGCATTAAACGCCTTTGGACGGGTCTGAGTGAGAGTGAAACCTGCTGGAAGCGTGATATTTGACCGCTGACTCTCGTATCTACCAACTGAGGTCTGACAGTATCTAAATCAGCTGATGAGGTTTTACTTCAAGTAGTAAGAGTATAAGTGGGCAGTTCTTAACGTAGACACATGTAATTAGTAGTATGTGGAGCGTGCCCAGACAAACCCTGTCGCTATCAAAGCGCTTAGTACCAGGGAGCTATATATGTCAACTAGCCGGCTTCAGGGCCTGCTATGACACAGAGGCAGGCGTCAAGCACTACCACACATGCATATAAAATTTGATTTCTCTACAAGGTCCCTCTCTAGTGAGCAATTAAAGGGTTAGTCACAAATACTGGGCGCATCGAGATTCCCACCGCGGTTGGGTTGTTCATACGAAGTCTGACCGTCCTCGCTGCAGGTCCGTTACACCCACGAAGTTAACATCAACCAGCATCTTTTTAACAACCTTAGAAGTCGGCCCTTCCTTTCACTTACGCCCTCAAAAATACTTGCTCTTTATCCTCACTCAGTCAACAACAAACAAACCATTTAACATGGGCAACACAGACGCAATACAACAAGTCAGCCTTCTGGCTTCGTCATCAACAAGACCGTTCAAGCTCACATCGAAGTGGATTATGGTCTCATCGTGGACTTAAATCCCGACGGCTCTGTCAAGACAAAGCTGCGAGAATTGGTCTTATTTCCGATAGAGGGAGACAACCCCTCTGTCGCTGAGATCGAGCCGCGACCTGGGTCAAAATACCAAATATACATGGATTTTGGCACAAACCACCTGTTCTACGACCCGAATTGGCCATTCAACCCACAAGATTCTCTCTGCGCTGAGGATCAAGAGATCCACAGAGACCGCAAAGAGACTGTCGAGAAAGCAGCGCTTGAAGCTTGGCTTGAGGCGTACAATGGCTGGGCCAAGAAGTACGACGAGGCTTTCGATGCATAGCTGAATTAGCTGGGAACAATTGACAAAGAAGAGTTTCCGGACCGGGAAGTCAGGAGAGCTTGGACCTTGGAGGGTTTGATGCTTGCGGTGTGGTTGGCTTTAGTGCCAGGTGTTGACAGTGTGGAATATGAACCGCGCGCAAAGAAGAGTGTCTTGAGTACCCGCGGACTTCGTTGGATGAGACCGTGAGGCTGTTTCTGGCAGATATAGACTCACATCTCACGTATTGATAACCATTACACTTACTCATGGGAGCTGTGTGATTCTGTATGGCGCTCACTGGGCGGAGCAAGACTTTTTTGGTACACAGGAATCTCACGCGGTGTAGATAGAGCAGGACAGTGTACCGAGCTGGGAAATGGGGGCAGTGGACTGCATAGGGCAAAAATGATTTCTAAGTACTGACCGCCCGTAGACGACACCATCTCAAATTTCGCCGACGTTCAGAGGGCCACATGTGCCTACGAGATCCTCACCCAACACGCCGCTTGATACGACTAGCAGTCAGCGAGACCTTCTATAGTTCGCACGGTGGCTGATCCGAATCACTTCCAGGTGATGCTCACAACGCACTCGAGCATCGGCCGGCGGCATGTCGCAGCTCGGCACTACACATACACCAGAGGCTTTCCGCTCATGATAAACATCGGCCCGCCTTTGTGTATGCCGTTCGCATGTAATTGTGCCCCAGATTGAAGACGACTTGCAACCACTAACGGTGCAATTCCCGCTGTTCTTTTTGACGTAGTAGTCTTCTCGGGCGGCCTCTGCCCTTGCAGTTGTGACGCCGGCCTTTTGGGCGCTTACCCTCTTGACGCTGACCTTTCTGAGTCTGACCTGTCTAGCACGAGGAGTGATGGAATTCGAGCGGCCCCGTGGAGAAGTTGTGCCAGCAGCACTGAGCTGCAGAGTGGACCTACCTTGAGTTGCCTCAGACAGCGTCCTCACCTTGGCCAGCAAATTGGGAAGATCGTCCTTAGTGAGACAGTCAGCACAAACGTTCTTGTCACCGTGGGACGCATCTTCAATCACAAAGGAGTGACAGATGACACAGTCCACAGCGCGACCAGGCTCTGCTCTGATGGCCAGGTCAGTCTCTTCGGCCCAAGCAGCCTTCTTGGCCGCGACCAAAGCTCTGAAAAGAGGCTTGTCTTTCTTGAGGGCCTCGGAAGTCCGCCAGACCTTCAGGATCTTGTCCTGACCGTCGACACGGAAACGCATGCGATACTCGATCTGGCCGTTCGATATTCTCGACCGCGAAGTTCTGAGGTACTCTACCGGCCGGCCGGAGAGTACGCTGCTGGAAGCGGCGTCAGTTGCCATGTTCGTTGAGTCTGGACTTACCCATCTGAGAGTTGACGTCGATGTGGGGACTGTTGACGAACTCCAAGCTGTTGCGAGGAGTGGTGTGCTGTGGGATTCTCTTGAAGAATTTAGATTTCGGTGTTGTCCTGTTCTTAAGTAGATATGTACTCAACCCAAGTCCATTGTATTGTTTATGACAATGTCCTTGTTCGGTAGCAATAACCACCTTTCGGAGCTAGTAGAGGTTGTTAATGAGGACTAGGTCTAGTTGAGCTCGAGCACAAAGGGCTTCCACACAAGCTTGGTCAACATTTTGTGCAATAGGAACTAGCAAGCCACAATGTAATTATGTGTACAAAAGCCTACGATCCATAACAATTAGTATTGGCATAGCTCAGAAGAGCTCGCATAGAGCAATAGTCCCAGTAACGCGGGTCTGGAAAGATCGACTAGCCCTTGATCGCCAGTGAGTGGTGTGTTCCATTTCAATCTTCGATCAATCTACTTCTCTACGAGGTCGCATAGGCGAAGTTCAAGCCTCAACAGCAACATGGCGGTAGTCTGCTGTTGATCGAATCTGGAGGAGAGAGAGGTAGTATCGCTTTACTGCTGTGAGAGTGGTCACCAAAAAGCCCTCCTTCCCTGCTATACAACCAAAGACTTCATAAGACAAGAGATTGAACGCTTCCCTCCCTATTGCATTGTTGCTGACTGTAGCTCAATGATTAGCAAGATACAAAAATCGCGTGTCGAATACAACAACCCGAGAATGAGATTCCAGGCCACAGTAAACACCGGGGTCACTGGTGTGTCCACTCAACAAAAAGTTTCTAGACAAAACCTCTTGCAAGTTCGGTCAAGTCGGCCGAACGTCTCCAAGCAGCCTGCAAAAGCTCGAGGTACTTGGCCCAAAAACAGAACAGAACCCGGAGATCTCACAAAGCAGATCCATAAGCACCGAAGGCCTGGTCTCATGTAACGTCAACACACGCGGAACTGAGACCGCATGCAAGCGACCCAAAGAAAGGGGCGTTCGGGTCGATAATGTGGTCAGCGATGCGACGTCGTGGAACCCAACTCCCTACTCGATCGTACCCAAAGCCACATGGGTTGCACCACATGGATACTTGGGGACCGGCAGCCCAATGCAATGGAACCTCAGGATCTGACACAGTCACCGATCTCAAATAACATTTCCCTTGTGGTCGACTGACTAAGGCCCGCATTTTAGACGGAGATATCGCGACGCACACAGCCACACAAGCTTAAATCCCACAGTATGCCGGTGTGCGGCGCCAGTGTTGCAGGCACGCAGGTACGTGCGATGGGGTATGTTGGCTGGGACGCCACGCCATTGGCCCCAGGAACGATATGGCAGGTTGCTGCGCATCGCCCAGTGTACCGAAGGACTGCGGCCTCCAGCTGCAATCTGTATGTACTCTGCAAAGTGTCCGTCCACACACCAACTTCCCTCCCGCATTGCAGGTGGTAATGGCCGGGGTCGTCAGCAAATCGGCTGGCTGCCCACTCGAGGTAGCTCGGCACGGTGATGTCCGAAATGCTGGTCCGTGACAGAGCTTTGCTCCCGCGGTACTGTGCCATCCACCATCGTGACTGTGTTGTGAAGTAGAATAATGGCCGGATCGGGAAGTCTCACCGATCTTTCGAAATCGCGCGCGTGGTGAACTGTCACAATCACCGACAGCACTGCGGGCGTTGATTCCAGCTATTGAGAAACCATGACCTTCATGATTAGATGATATCCGTCAAACGAGATGATAGCCACGATCGACTTTGCCTACTATGAGCCATCGATAGCTTTCGACCGGGAACGCCTGTCCTCGTCGACTGGCACGGTTTGACGAGCTGTGGTGGAGGTGCAGGCGGCTGACGTGAGACTGGCTTCAACGACCTAAATAGACAAGAACTCCCAACCTGACGGTCTCTGAAACCATCGACTGTCGAAGTTCCGGTCATATTTGGAGGTAACCCGAAGGAAGCGCGGGCAGTGACAACAGTGTTGCGTGGCTGTACTGTGGTCCCGTATGCTCACACACCGTTTGACGTGAGGCCCAAGAAGCGCGTTGGAGGCACGGCAACGCGGCTATCCCCGCGGGCCTCACATGATCTCTGTGGCTTGCCCATGTGCTTGCAGCCACTTGCAGCCCTGTAGATCTGTAGCCCTACAGGGCTTGCGGGGCGGGTGTGCTGGGCTGCAATCCGGCCGACACCGCTGTAGGCGAGTGGCATTGCATCGCCCGCAGCAGCTACTCATTACCCTCTCCACGATCCACCCCTGCTTTGCTCTCACCTTCGTCTGGGGAAGTTGTGACGAGGACTCAACGTCAGTGTCAGACCTCCGCCAAGCATGTCGTGCATCGTCGAACAAGAGAGCCTATTAATGGCAGCATGGTGATGAGACGAGCTCGCTAGCTTGCATGCCGGAGTGGTTGTGGATGTTGCTCCAGCGCTCTTGTCAGGTCCAGACACGAAGCTGTGCCACCAGCCAGCAGGCCCGCGTCATACAGCGAATCGTAAGCACTCGAACTCTGCTCGTAATAATAAGCTTCTGAATCTCATTATAGTCCCCAATCATCCCATCCTCACGGCTACGCTAAGAGAAGACGCTTCAGCCCTGTCAGTTGCTTTGCTCCGAGTTGTGATCCCTGGGCGTTATCGTTCCATCAATATGACCTCCCGGACTGCGGCTGGTCTGTCGAGACAGACGTGGATCTTATCCAATGTCACCCAAAATAGTAAGTAGTCTTCATTCGTCATGTCTGGTGATGACATGGGCAAGATGACCTGTGTGAGCGCCTGAGGAACATCACCTTGCAGCTCTAGTGGTCCCAGTGGGCTGAGCACTTGCTGCATTGCCTTTTTTGACTCCTGCAGCAATATGCAAGTGACGACCCAACGGTCGGTGTGTCAGCATCTGATGGGTCTAAGAGTCCGATGCACAACTGACCGGGGTCGTCGGCGAGAGTCGACACATATATCAAAAGCTTGACGTCGTCTTGGAAGATGTTCCGGTCAAAATACATGTTAAAGACTGCACATCACAGACCTGGGGTTTTGGTGTTGCCATCTTGAACCACTTTGCATTTTCCTTTCCACCGTCTGGTTTGTGCGATATTCTTGCCCTCCAAAATGCAGGGCCCCGCTTCCCTTCAGTTACCCGCTTCGGATCCTCCATCACCCTCTTCAGATGGGGGCGCCAAATCATCGAGAGTATGTCTGAATTGTAGGAGGAAGAAGAAGAAGTGTGACAAGAAGCTTCCGTCTTGTGGGAGATGCACATAGTGAGGCTACTCCGTCGTTGCAACGAGTCCAGAAACAGACCACTAAACAATACTCTCCAGCTCGCTCGAGTTCTGCCAACATGAAGACGACACCGCATTCTCCCGGCCACCGGACGTATCGGCCCAGACGAGTTTCGAGGCCATGAGCGGCGCTGATGCCCAAGGTACCTACGCCGTGAGCCCGTTCCCGGGGACTCCGATCGCTTTCGCCAGTCCCGTAATAAGTCCGGCGCTTTTCGCATCGCTGGAAACAACCGAAGACGCGCACTCGTTCGTGTTCCGCAGTCTCACACAGATCATGGGCGACCGCTCCACAGCCGAGAGCAACGTGCGGTACTACTTTGGGACTATCAACACCTGGTTCACTGTCGTCGAGCGCAAGAGCTTCGAGGACCGCTTGGGGAGGATGTGGGCTAAGCCTTCGGCTGAGACAGGGCTTCTTGCTCTGTGTATGCATTTAGTCATTAGGCCGCCGGAGGAGAGTCCGATTGTGTCGATGCAGAATAGGCTCTACCATGCTGTCAAGACGTTATGCGGTATTGTGGCGGCCAAGCCGCCGCTTTCCGTCTCGATGTTGCAAGCGAACCTGCTGGTGTGTCTTTACGAGCTCGGTCATCTTATGCCCCAGCAGGCGTATCTGACGCTGGGCTTGTGCAGTACCATTGTTCGAGCGTTTGGGTGGCTTGAGGAGTCATTTTGGAGCCAGGACCAGTGGATCGTACGAACCGGGGAATTGAAGCTGTGCTCGATACTCTGGTGGTCGATGGTGTTCCTGGAGGAGTGAGTGTTCCGACCCACCATATCGCCACTTACACAAGAGTCCGACTAACACAGAATAGTGCCCTACAATGCGAAGAATTCGCCTACCCACCGATCCTCCCTCGTCTCGCCTTTACCATCCCCTTTCCCGAAACCTTCGACCCCATGCTCCAACTATCCTACGGCGGGTCCGTGATCCACGCAGCCCCCGGCGCCTACCAGTTCGCCGATCAAGACGGTGACAAAATCGACACCATCGTCTTTCCCGAGGCCAAGTCGGCCTCGCTGCTGTCCCAAGTGCTGAGGCAGTCTTCGGGCCGCCACTCGCCGGCATTTGCGCGCGAGACGCTGCATGCCGCGATTGTCGACTACGCGCGCCATATCGTGTCGACGCCGTGGAAAGATGGCAGCCGTTTTGCTGCGCTGAGTCTTGCGTACACGTAAGTAAGCCATCCCATGCATCTTGAAAGGGGAAAATCGTTGTGCTGAGTATAGGAATGATAGCGCGATGCTCAAGCTCAACTGGCCGTCCCTCGGGATCGGGAGAAGCTCACATATATCTTTCGATCCGAGTGACACGGCGGCTGTGCAAAGCACCATACACGTTGTTGAATCGATCTGCCAGAGCGCCCAGCTCATCGCCTCTTCCACCGGAAATTTATCGTTTCTAGCACCTCTTGTGCCCACGCTCGGGCACAGCATGTTTTTAGCCGCCAAGATCCTGGTGATCTTCGGCGACACACTATATGTCAACACGGAGTACTCTGGGAAAGTGCGGCTGCTGCGAGCTTGCATTGAGTTGTTTGCCAAGCGGTGGAAGATTGCTGGTGAGTTTTCCTGCTCCCAAGCCCATTCTCTTGAAGCGAGGCTCGATGAACGCTGCTAACCACTCACTGGCTGCAGATCGGTATTTGCAAGCACTGGACGCCACTATCTCGGCAAAACTTATGAACTCGAGCTGATCATGGCTAGATAGTTTGATTCTTGCAGATAGAGTCCATCTGTGACCTGTCTTACATGACCCCGTCGGCCATGTAAGCCTTGCATACGTGGATCTAGACCCAGCGAAGCTACGTGGTAGTCTTTGACCATGCCTTTCGCTCACGACGTAGATTCAGGTTGGTAAGACAAGGATAATAGGTAATCCTGTGGATTTCCGAGGCTGGACCAAAAACCTTCCTTTCAAGTGCTTGTTCGAGGCGCCACGCGTGGTCGATACCAGTCTTTTGGCGTCCAGCAGGCTGCATCTGGATATTGGTTGAACGATTTTTTGCCGACCTCAGCGGGGACTGTTATGCTCTTAGGATACCCTTTCTCTTCAATTTGATACTTCTTGACCTTTTAATGCCCATCATCGTGGACAGCTTGTCTCAGGCTGTGGCCTGTCATCAAGTTGAATTAACAAACTCGTTATTTCTGCCTACGACGCGAAATTCCAGCGTCCAGGAATTTTAGAGAGATCCGAAGAGTCCACCCGCTTAACCGCGCTGAGTCCTGGCTCCGTTTCATGAGGCTGGAGGAAACTCTTCGTCGTCTGTCGGTCAGTGTGCTCTGGGGCTGACATGGCAACCACAGAGACGCTCGCCAGGAGATTCTCGAAGATTTTGGTTTCCAGCTCGATATCCCGCGGGTGTTGTACGCCGTAGTGTTGGTCTCGTTGCTGCTCCAAACAATCCATCGGAATCCTGCCTTCTCAGTCCCGACATTCGGGATCGATACCAAGCATATGCAACTCAGCCAGCATCCGCAGCTTAATTGAAAGTCACAGCATGTCTGAAAGTTCATCTGGGCACCACTGGATACTTATATGAGCCAGCGAGCGCCCCTTGTCATCTAAATCAAAGGGCTTGATTTTGATTCGGTCCATGTACTTGTTCAGCTCCTGAAAGCCGGAAGTTCTGAGAATGACATACACAGGACTGGCCTCATTGAGTCTGAGCACTCGAGGAGTCCTGAAAGCAATCTTCCAGTCCGTGCCATTGACATTGTCCAAAGTGCAGGTGAGGCTAATCGCTCTTTGGAATGCCCACATTGGAAATGCATAGTGAAAGGTAAGGGATGCCGCATCGCCTCTCCTGCAACGAGGCTACCTGCAGTCAAGAAACAGCGGCTTACCATTGTAGTTGGAGAAGAGAATTCCGGTTGTGCTGCGCAGCCAGCCTGGTGTTGTAAGTTTGGTGCCTTGGTGGCAAGTACAGTCACATAAGGAAGCACAAGAGTCCGGCTGAGATACTGAAATCTCAACGATGTCATTCCAAGATGACATCTCGGCACCTCTCGGACTCTGCAATACGTCTTCCACGGCTGTCTTGGCCCCGAGCTCAAGGAGCTTGGCATTCGCTCCATCCTCCCCATTGCACGGGGAGTCCTGAGAAAACGAGGCTTTGGTGCCCATCGACCCAATCGAGAACGGACCAACCGTCGCGGAAGACCGATCCTTGACGACTTTGCGATCGGTCATTCCGGGCGCCGCTGTCTTTACCAGGAATGAGATTGAATCGATTTTCAGCTGCATGCTGGTTGATCTAGGAGCTATTAGTTTCCATGTACTAGGCGCCGACTAAAAAAGTCATCACCCACTGGAAAAAGTTGTTCACGTGCAATGAGCTCATCAGCATGGCCCAAGTCTTGCTGAGATTGGTTTGAAATCCGGTAAGGCGATCTTTATGGTGGAGATACTTGGCCCATCTAATTTCGAGATGACCAAGCGTCTGGAATTTCTCGTTCGTGACGAGGTTGAGAAGTAATTGACGCAAGCTGACAAGCTGGAGCTCGAGGCGGTGACCAAAAATTGCCACGTTGCTGAGGGTTCTTGAAAGGCACTGATCTGTGGATGCTTCAATTTGTGCAATGACTGGCTTCAATGGCGTGAGGAAAAGTTAAAAGTCGACCGCCTGGGAGGACACCTTCAGCTGTCTAATTAGCTCATAACATTAAATTATAGATTATGGGAATAGTATTAGTAGCTACTGCGGCTATTTTTTTGTTTTTTTTTGTTTTTTTTGTTTTGTTTCTGTTTCATTACTCGCATGGAGGCGATGGCCTATGGCGAGGCAGCTATCTAAAGCTACTAGTACTATAAAATACAAGTATTTCTGCCCCTTAAGTTCATGTACCCACAATCCGGCCACCCCCCCTAGTCGGCCACCCCTGAACAGCACACCGCCACTTTAACCACCAACCTTCAGAAGAGAACAACTCGCCCAATTTTAATCCGTTACATTTCTGGTTTGCAGTAGATCTTCATCATATCCTTATGAAGCCTTGTACCGAAGATGATATTGTTGCGGCCCTTGTGGCTGTTCAAAATGGGACATCTGTACGTAGGGCCTCGAAAGAATGGGCTATTCCAAGGGCTACACTTCAAGATCGACTTGCCGGAAGACAACTACGAAGAGTCGCCCATTAATCAAGTCAAAGACTATCTATCCATTAAGAGGACGAACTAGCCAATTGGGCCATCTCTTAAGCCAATCTAGGCCTACCACCGACCTACGAAGAGTTGAGGACTTTTGCTGAGAGAGTCCTTTGGACCAAAGGGGACTCAACACACCTTGGAAAGTACTGGATAACTGCTTTTATTAAGAGGAATCCGAGGCTTAAGACTTAATGCAGCTTTCGTATGGACTCAAAAAGGATTAATGGGGCTATAACGGAGGTAATTAAGTCTTGGTTCCAAAGGTTGGCTATCCCATAGATTCAACAGATTAAGCCGGCTAATCGTTGGAATATGGATGAAGCGGGTATAATTGAGGGCCAGGGAAGCAATGGATTAATCCTTAGAAAGGCTGAATCCAGTTTAGTTCAAAGAAAAGACTCTGGTTCCCGCATTTAGACTTCTTTTATCAAGTGTATCTCTACTGCTGGCGATTCTCTTCCTCCACTTATTATCTTCAAGGGCAAATCGGTCCAACAACAATGATGGACCTATACAGGGACTAGCTATTCACAGCAACAGAAAATGCGTGGACTAGCAACTCAACGGCACTAGAATGGCTTCGGAAAGTCTTTATTCCGAAGACTCAACCAAGGGACTCAACAGAAAAGCGATTACTTATACTAGACGGCCACGGCAGTCATGTGACTGCTGATTTTAAGTGGAAATGCTATCAGAGCAATATACTATTGCTTTATTTACCTCCTCACACTTCACACGTCCTTCAACCTCTCGATTTGGGTGTCGTCTCTTCGCTTAAGCGGTCCTACCGGAAAAGACTTGGTCAACTGCACCAGTGGGCTGACTCAACAACTGCTGGAAAGAGGGATTTCCTTGAGAACTATCGCCTTGCTAGAATCGACGGTCTTTCTAGCCAGAATATCAAGTCTGGGTGGAGAGCTAGCGGTCTTTGGCCCGTAGCAGCCAGCAAACCACTGTTGAGTCCCTTATTGCTTGAGAACTCTCAACAGAGGGCTAAAGAAAGGACTCAAAAGACCCCCGGGGACGCGAAAAGGGCTGAATTCACACCTATCAGGCTTTTGGATATGCAATCAATGATTTAGTCAACTCCACAGAAGTCTCAAGACCTAAGGGTCCAGTTCAATCAGTTCAACCATACCAAATCAGCCAGTCAGACTACTCGCACTCTATTCAGAAAGGTTACAAAGGGGTTTGATGAGAAGGATAGCAAACTGGCACAAGCCCTCAAGAGGATTGAAGGGCTAGAAGCTACCATTGCGGCCAGTCAGCCACGGAAAAGAAGGAAGGTCGAATTGAGCCCCAACTCGAAGTTTGCCTCAGTTGATGATATATACCGGGCCCAGCAGCAGGAACTAGAGCTATGGATAGTCTCATTAGAAAGAGCGATGCTGAAAGTATAGTTGAGGAAGAGGGCTGTATTATAGTGGCTTAATTGAATCAATTGTATGCTGTTGAAAGAGTAGTGTTGAGAATAGACGTTCGCTTCAGGGGTGACCGACTAGGGGGGGGGGTGGCCAGATTGTGGGTACATGAACTTATCTACTATTAGAAAATTCTGTTGGCAGACCTTCCCACTAACAACCTGCTGGTAGACCTTGGGAAGACTCCGGGGTCGACTGGCATTCAAGACTTTCACAGCGCGTACGGCCAGTGTGGCGATGGCCCTATGTGCTTTGACCGTATAGTCCCTGGTCATGATGTGCTTGAGCAGGCCGTTCATCTTCTCCACCTTGCCGTTGCCGCGGGGTCAGCCTGGCGTAACGAGTAGCACTTTGGTGCCGTGGCAAGCGTGATATGCTTTTGCTTCATTGCTAGTGAAACAACTAGCGTTGTCTGATATCAGTTCTCTGGGCATATCGAATCTGTGTTGGGTGGGCCTAAGGAGGTCGAAGGTAGACACAGCGGTCATGTCGAGTGTGATATCGATCTCTATCCATCCAGTGGCATACTCCACAGCTAGCAACATATTGTCGCAGTCATAGGCACCGCGATTGACTGCTTCCCCTCCTGGCTGAACGCTCAAGCCATTTTAAGCGACAAGCAAAATATCGCCGAGTAATCTTTCGCTTGGCGAACACCGCGTGGTCGAAACCGCTTCCGATAATTGCCATGGTACAGCCACTGAATGGAAAGTATCAACCCAACAACTCGGTCAGAACGTTTAGACGTCTCTCGATCCAACAGTCACAGTTGGTTTATTGGAGCTTCTCTATCGCTGAAGAGCTTCACAGGAGGGGTCCTCACTGGTGATCAGGGCCCCACTTTCGTCACTCGCCAAAGTAAAACTCTGCCCCAAAAAGAACAAAAACATAAAACACCGGGTATTCGCTAATGTTCACCCACTTAACTACTAATCCAGCCTCAGACACATGGACGCCGTAGCGTTGTGGCGCAAGAATTTAACGATGTCGAAAGCTGAAGTTGTGGTGTTGAGGAGCACGAATGGTGGTGCCCGGAGCAGGACAGTTAAGTTGAGTCACGTACTTTCGGCTCACCCCCCCTTTCGGCTCACCCCACATAGTTCACCGCCATTTCAACCACCCAACTAAAGAAGAGAACAGCTCACTCAATTTTGATCCGATCAACTTCAAAACTTCAAGACATCTTTATCATAACCTTATGAAGTCATATGCGGAAGATCAGATTGTTGAGGCACTTGTGGCTATTCAAAATGGCACCTTAATCCGATAGGCCTCGAAAGAGTGGGCTATTCCTAATACGATACTTCGAAATCGAATTTCTGGATAACTACCATACAAAATTGCCCACTAATTAAGCTAGAGGCTTTCGATCGATCAAGAAGACCACCTAGCTAGTTGGGTTTTCTCTTAGGCCGACTTAGGCCTTCCTCCAACTTATTAAGAGCTACGGATCTTTGCGGAAAGAGCCCTTCGGACTAAAGGGGACTCAATACAACTGGGAAAACGTTGGGTTACCTCCTTCCTAAAGAGAAATCCAAGGCTAAAGACCCAAAGAAGCTTCCGAATGGACTTAAAGAGAGTTAATGGGGCTACTACTTAAGTAATTAAGTCTTGGTTCTCCTTTCTCGCAGTTCCGGAGACTAAGTAGATTAAGCCTTCGAATAGGTGGAATATGGATGAAGCTGGTCTTATTAAAGGCTAAGGGGATAATAGACTAGTCCTTGGGAGTGCTGAATCTAGTTTAGTTAAAAGAAAAGACTTTGGATCTCGCCTTTAGACTTCTTTTATTAAGTGCATTTTAGTTACTAGCAACTTTCTTCCTCCACTTATTACTTTCAAAGGCAAATTAATACAATAATAGTGGTTTCCTCTTTAGCTCGAGTTATATAAGGATTGGCTATTTACAGCAACTGAAAATATATAGACTAATAATGCAACGGCACTTAAATGGCTTTAAAAGGTATTTATTCTAAGGACTTAACTAATAAACTTAACCGAAAGGCGATTACTTATCTTGGATGGCCACGGAAGCCATATTACTACGGAGTTTATATGGGAATACTATCAAAATAATATATTATTATTATATTTGCCCCCTTATACTTCTCACGTCCTTTAACCTCTTAATCTTGGAGTCTTTTCTTTGCTAAAGCGGTCCTATCGGAAAAGACTCAACTAACTATATCAATAGGAAGAATTAACAACTGCTGGAAAGAGGGATTTCCTCGAAAACTATCGCCTTTCTTGACTAAACGATCTTTCTAGTTAAAATATTAGATCTGGATGGAAAGCGACTGGTCTTTGGCCCGTTGTCATGACCCAAAAGGACCAACAGCAGGTCCAGGAACAGGCCAGCGGTCAGCTGCGCCATTAGAAGCCTGATGTCCAACACATCAAGCGGGGAATATCTCTTATGTAAGCAACCCAGGGTTAGGGTTAGCGCACGGACACATTGGATATGTTGGGATATGTTGGATATGGACATATCCAAAATGATCCCAAGCT